>JAPDNY010000005.1:7964124-7979020 GCA_029375565.1 Gekko gecko | reverse complement strand
CGGATCCCAGCAATTCATTGTGGGGATGTGCAGAGCCTCCATCTCCCCAGCAGCTCACCCTTCATCACTCCCAGCTGCTCCTCGGTGTCACCATCCTTGGTTGCCTCGCCCCTGCCATGCGGGCCTCAGCAGTGGGGCCGCCCCGGCTGAGCGGCATCTCAGTGGGCGGGTCCGCCCCGGCCTTGGGGTCTCACCGTCTCTCCTCCTCCTGCAGCTGGCCCTCGCCGGGTTGCCTTCTCGGTGAGTGGGGCGTCTCCATGGGCAAGTGGGTGGTCTTCCGGCCCTCCGGGGGAGGGGTTCGACTTGGCCTGGGACTGGGGGACCGGGACAGTAAGAACATCAGAAGAACCCTGCTGGATCAGACTGGTCCATCCAGTCCAGCATCCCGTCTCACACAGGGGCCAGCCAGTTCCCCTGAGGGCCAACAACAGGACTTATAGAGGCAGAGGCCTTCGTAAGAACCTCAGAAGAGCCCTCCTGGATCCGAACTCCCAAGATCAGATGGGATTGGGCTAGCCGCGGCCGTCCGGGTCAGGGCCTCATTCTCGTGGCGTGTGCCCCCAATCCGCCGAAGGAGGGGAGGCTGCGTGGTGTAGCCCAGGGGCAGCCCAAACTTGCTTACCGAAAGAGCCGCGTAGAATAAACATCAGATGTTTGAGAGCCACGAGACGTGAACAGATAGGACACATTTTTACTGGGAAATATGCAGATTTGCTTCTTATTAACATTAAATGAGGCTATATTTTGTCGAAGGCTTTCATTGAGTTCCTTTGGAGGACTGCCAAAAATAATACACAAAAAAGGGTAAAAGCAGATAATGATATTTATTTGCCCAATCTGCCAGTTTGGGTGTAGCAGTTAAGTGTGTGGAGAACCGGGTTTGATTCCCCACTCCTCCACTTGGCACCTGCTGATGTGTGATCTTGGGCAAGCCATGGTTCTGGCACAGCTGTCCTTGAAAAAGAGCCGTTTCTGCCAGAGCTCTCTCAGCCCCGCCTGCCCCACAGGGTGTCTGCTGTGGGGAGGGGAAGAGAAAGGAGCTTGTCAGCCACTCTGAGACTCCCTTTGGGTAGTGAAGAGCGGGGCATAAAAATCCAATCTCTTCTCTTCTTCTTCGCTAATGATAATTAGCTTCCCCAGCCACCCTGCCGGGAGCCGCACAAGATGCGTGAAAGAGCCGCATGCGGCTCTCGAGCCACAGTCTGGCCACCCCTGGAGTAGCCCAGTCTCAGCAGATCCCAGAAGCTAAGCAAGGCCAGTACTTGGAAGGGAGACCGCCAAGGGGGCTTCTGCAGAGGAAGGTGATGGCCAACCCCCTCTGCTTAGTCACTTTCCCCGAGAGTCCCTTCCGGGGGTCACCGTAAGTCAGCTGCGACTCGGTGGCACCACACACACACCGTGGTCGCTGTTGAGTAAGCTTCCCCCCCCCCGAATGGTTTTATTCATTTTACATTAACAACAAGATTAACAACAGGATAGGCGTGTACCTATAGCCTGCATGTATTATTTTATACATACAAATAAATATAGCTCTATAGAGTCCAGTCTAAGGATGCTGTTTTCCAATGTCTTACAAGTCAAACCTTATGCCATGAGCGCTTAGAGTCTAATCTAAAAAGTCGAAAGACTGACGCTTTCCATCACACGCTGTCAGTACAGTCTGTCTATAATACCTTTTGAGATTGCTAAGTGAGGGGAAGAGTATTTATTACATCAGGTACTGTTCCTTTAGTGGTTCGATGTGCTAATATGGGAGACCATCAACTCGTAATATCGTATTCACCTTTAGATTTGTTTTGTCTCAGAGTGTCTGAGGTTTTTTCCATTATGTACATGCTCCAAAGTTTTTTATACCAGAGGATGACGTTTAGATTGTTTGTGGGTTTCCGTGTAGATGCTGTTGTGGTTTTGGCTGCAAAGAGTAAATGAGCTGTTTCTTTTCCTTTGTGTAGTGGAAAGGGCGGTTTCTCTCTCTGAGGTTTAGAAGCAGTGCTTCCGGGGATTTATCTCTCTTATGTTCAGTTATGATCCTTATTTCTTCTATTATTTTGTCCCAGAAGGATGCTACTGCAGGGCAGTCGTACCAGCAATGCACATAATTGCCTATTTCTTTGCATCCCCTCCAACACCAAGGGTCTGAGTTACTTGAGATGTGTGATATTTGTTGGGGAGTTTTGTACCACTTGGGCATTATTCTGGAGTTCTGCCATTTTTGTGTAATGATGGGGGATTGAGTAAGCGTAATATTCTCCCCCGGTCCACTATGAGAAACTCACTCAAAGAGGTCTACCCCTTCCCTTCCCCAGGGTCCACTGCTTCTTCTACTTGATCCCTTTGGCCAAGCAAGGGAATTACGCCATCGTAGCCAACGTGGAGAGCATGGATTATGATTCCGCTGGTGGTGCGACTCAACAAGGACATCAGCACCACCGAAGAAGCCATGGGCGCCAGCCTTCAACAGCACAAGTTCCAGTACATCTTTGAAGGTCAGTGGGCTGTCGCGTGCCTGGGCATGACGGGCCCCGAGGGAGGCTGGACAGGGAGGGAAGATGCCCATCATACAGGCAGAGATGGAGATTGGCTGGATCCAGGCCGGAGGGGGGAGGTTGCTCTCTGAGGAAGGGGAAACGAGCAGCTTGAATTCTCTGGCAGCTTCCCATAGCAGCTCAGCAAAGTGGTAATTGTGAACCCCCAAAAGTTAAGAACGTAAAGAGAAGCCATGTTGGAACAGGCTTGTGGCCCATCCAGCCCAATACCCTTTCTCACACAGTGGCCAAAACCCAGGTGCCATCAGGAGGTCCACCAGCGGGGCCAGAATTCCAGAAACCCTCCCACTGTTGCACCCCAAACACCAAGAACACAGAGCATCACTGCCCCAGACATAAGAATGTAAGAGAAGCCCTGCTGGATCAGGCCAATGGCCCATCCAGTCCAACACCCTTTGTCACACAGTAGCTGAAACCCAGGGGCCATCAGGAGGTCCACACGTGGGGCCAAAACTCCAGAAGCCCTCCCACTATTGCTCTCCACACACCAAGAACACAGAGCATCACTGCCCCAGACATAAGAATGTAAGAGAAGCCCTGCTAGATCAGGCCAATGGCCCATCCAGTCCAACACTCTATGTCACACAGTAGCTGAAACCCAGGGGCCATCAGGAGGTCCACCCATGGGGCCAGAACCAGAGAAGCCCTCCCACTGTTGCTCTCCAAGCACCAAGAACACAGAACATCACTGCCCCAGACATAAGAATGTAAGAGAAGCCCTGCTAGATCAGGCCAATGGCCCATCCAGTCCAACACCCTTTGTCACACAGTAGCTGAAACCCAGGTGCCCTCAGGAGGTCCACCCGTGGGACCAGAACTCCAGAAGCCCTCCCACTGTGTGTCCCCCCAAGCACCAAGACACTGTTGCCCCAGGCATAAGAACATAAGAGAAGCCATGACATCAGGAAAGGAACTTGCTCATACCCCAACAGTTCCCTTAGAAAAATTGGCCCAGAATAGGTTTACATGTTGTGTGTGTCCTTTTAATGGTTTAAAACTGGGTTCTTTGATGTGGTGTCCATGGGTGCCATTAGTGCCCGCTAACACTGTTCTTGGAGTCTGCAAAGTGTTTTTAGTAGGGCCAAGTGGAGATACAATTGACTATACAGATGTTAAAAAATGATTAACACTTGGAATTCACTGCCGCAGGAGGTGGTGGCAGCTACAAGCATTGACAGCTTCAAGAGGGAATTAGATAAATAGAGCAGAGGTCCATCAGTGGCTATTAGCCACAAGGGATAGATAGGGACTCTCGGTTTGGGGCAAGGGATGCTCTGTATGCTTGGTGCTTGGTGGGGCAACAGTGGGAGGGCTTCTAGTGTCCTGGCCCCACTGCTGGACCTCCTGAGGGCACCTGGTATTTTTGGCCACTGTGTGACACAGAGCGTTGGACTAGATGGGCCATTGGCCTGATCCAACATTGGCTTCTCTTATGTTCTTATGTAACACTCTGTCTGGGGCAGTGATGCTCCGTATTCTTGGTGCCTGAGAGGGGGCAACAGTGGGAGGGCTTCTAGTGTCCTGGCCCCACTGGTGGACCTCCTGATGGCACCTGGTATTTTTGGCTACTGTGTGACACAGAGCATTGGACTGGAGGTGCCATTGGCCTGTCCAACATTGGCTTCTCTTATGTTCTTATGTTGCTTGGGCAGCAGCTGGTACCACAGCATAAGGACCTTTACTGTGTGATTGACAGTAAGCGGTGGCAGCCATTTTGTGGCTGGCTCCGCCTCCTGCAGCAGCCATTTTGTGGCTGGGTCCGCCTCCTGTGGCAGCCATTTTGTGGCTGCACCCACCACAACGTGTCAGAATGCCCAAGGTACCCTCAGGCTCGAAAAGGTTGGGGGACCCCTGGTTTAAGAACAAACCTCGCCCCGACTGGTTGCCCGCTCTCAGTGTTTCTTCCCTTTGCCTTCCCTCCCCCAGGTCTTGGCCACCTGATCTCCTGCATCCTCATCAACGGGGCCCAGTACTTCAAGCGCATCAGTGAGTCGGGCATCAAGAAGATGTGCAGGAACATCTTCATCCTTCAGCAGAACCTGACCAACATCACCATGTCCCGGGAGGCCGACCTGGACTTTGCGAGGTGAGCCCGACCCTCTGTCTCGTGTCCCATGGTGGCCAAAAGCTTCCTTTGGGAGATTTAGCTTGTCCATCAAGGGGCAGTAAGTCTTGGGGGTGGAGGGGCAAGCTCAGGTCCTGAGAGGTGGCTAGAGGGGCCCATGGTGTAGCAGTGTCCCTGAAGCTAAGCGACTCTGGATTTGGAAGGAGGGACCCTGACCTGGATGGCCCAGGCTAGCCTGTTCTCATCAGGTCTCAGAAGCTAAGCAAGGTGGGCTCTGGTCATTATTCAGATGGGAGACCACCAAGGAGGTCCTTGTTCATCTGGAAATTAATTGTAATAGCAGGAGATCTCTGGGTGCCCACCTGAGGGTGGCAACCCGCAACTGTTGGAAGGCATTTGATACGGGTGTTCTGGTGTTCTGATACGGGTCTTCTGTTGGAAGGCGTTTGATCTGGGTGTTCTGGTTGATCACCAGCTCAACGTGAGCCTGCAGTGCGATGTGGCTGCGAAGAAAGCTAATGCAGTCTCAGGATGCATGAACAGAAGCCTTGTGTCCAGATCACGGGAGGTGGTCGTTCCGCTCTGTTCTGCTCTGGTCAGGCCTCACCTGGAGGACTGGGTCCAGTTTTGGGCACCACATTGTAGGAAGGATGTCGACAAGCTCGAGCGTGTCCAGAAGAGGGCGACCAGGATGGTGAGAGGGTTGGGATCCAAGTCTTACGAGGAAAGGCTGACAGAGTTGGGTGTGTTTAGCCTGGGAAAGAGAAGGCTTGGATATTACATGAGCCTGCAGTGCGATGTGACTACAAAGAAAGCTAATGCAATCTTAGGATGCATTAACAGAAGCCTTGTGTCCAGATCATGGGACGAGTCCAGATCACGGGAGGCTGAAAGAGTTGGGTCTGTTTAGCCTGGGAAAGAGAAGGCTTAGAGGGGACATGATGTCAGTCTTCCAATATTTGAAGGGCTGTCATGTAAAAGATGGAGCAGATCTCTTCTCTCTTGCTCTGGACGGCAAGACTAGATCTAATGGGTGGAAATTACAAGGGAGTCGATACCGGCTAAATAACAGGAGAAACTTCCTAACTGTAAGAGTGGTTGAGCAGTGGAACAGACTGCCTCGGGAGGTGGTGGATGCTCCTTCACTGGACGTTTTCAAGCGGAGGCTGGATGACCATCTTCCGGGTGTGTTGCAGGACTATCTTCTGGCTGTGCTCCTGCAGAGTGCAGGGGGTTGGACTAGATGACCTGCAAGGTCCCTTCCAACTCTAACATTCTATGTGTCTGGTCAAGTCCCCTGGGATCTCCTGGAAGCCACCTTGATTTCCATGTTGGAAGAAAAGCGAGAAATGGGTTTTGCATGTGTGAGCGCCTGGCTTCCAGCCCCAGCATCCCGCTTATGGTTCACAGGGCCATTGGGAAGACGCTTTCCCAAATGCAAGGCCTCTGTGTGCGTGCATGTGTGAAATAACATCACGGAAGGGCTGCTCACCCACAGAACTTGGTGTAGTTGACGTCCTCCGTAAGTGCACACGTGTCAGAGTCCCACAGCAATCAGTTCCCAACAACGTTCCTTCAGAAGGATCGAGTTTATTGAGTACAGTAAAGGCAGGTCATCTGTGCATACATTCCGTGGTAGAGCTAACCCTAAGGGCGGGAGAGGGGAAGATATACTAGGTTCAAAGTGGGGGGTGTCCCCTGATGGAGGCGAGCCAATCAGGAGAGCCAGTGCAGCACGCCTAAACTAACGGGCTCAGATTCCCAGGCGAAGCACAGAGAGCGAGGTACCAAGGTCAGACACCTAGGCTAACAGATGAAGCACAGCGAGAGAAATGAAAGTTAACATTCCAGCACAATGAGACATTCACCCATCAGCCTCCTGCCTCCCCCCACCAACACTGGCAGCACAGGGTCAGGCCTGTAATGTATCCACTCGGGAGCATGGGCTCAGGACAGCCATGTGCTCGGACTGGTTCTAACCGGTCCGCCATGCAGCCAGGCGAAGGGCCTGAGCTTCGCTCTAAAATACAATGGACTGTAGGCTCCTAGCTTCCTTCCTATCAGGGAGCAGGAGATAACTCAATCACTGTAAATAATCCAATCATGGGGTGTGTTGTGTGTGGGTTCACTGGGGACAAAGCCGGACTGCGAGCCGGCTGCTCTCGTCTTGTTCTTCAACTAATGAAGTACGTGAGAGCTGAAATCACTCGTCAGTCTCAGTACTTTTCAAGGCCATTAGCAGAAGGGCCCTGCTGGATCAGGTCGGTGGTCCATCTTAGCCTAGGATCTTATTCGCGAGTACACCCTCTTCGTCCAAAAGCACAGTGCCAACGAAGGGAAGGCGTGCTCATCCTACGCTTGTGTAGCTTGTCCCCTCCCGTTGCGAAAAAACTCTTATCGGCAGGCAGCAGTGCCTGTCAAGATTTGGAGGGTCCCTATTTGTGTTCCCAAGGCTGGAAAACACCACCCTCTCTGTTGTCTTGCATTTTCGCACCAGGGTTTCTAAGTGGGTTTCGTTTTCCAAGCGGCGCCCAAAAGCTCGGAGATTTCTTCGGAGACTGTGTGCATGCTGAATGTCACCTCCTTAACCCCAGTCCGGCCAGAATTCCACCCGAGTTTTGGCTCGTCCCATGGTTTGCGCACATCCATACTTATTTGAATGGAGGCCAACCGGACGTTCTGACTGGCAGTGGCTCTCTGGGACCTCAAGAAGAAGAAGAGGAGGAGGAGAAGGAGGAGATTGGATTTATCCCCCGCCCTTCACACGAAGTCTCAGAGGCGGTTTACAATCTCCTTTCTCTTCCCCTTCCCACAACAGATACCCTGTGAGGTCGCTGGGTCTGAGAGAGCTCTTTCAAGAACTGCCCTTTCAAGGACAGCTCTTGTCAGAACTACGGCTTGCCCAAGGTCATCCAGCAGCTGCAAGTGGAGGAGTGGGGGAATCAAACCCGGTTCTCCCAGATCAGAGTCCGCGCACTTAACCACTACACCCAACTGGCTCAAACAAAGAGAGAAGGTCTCTTCCAGCCCTGCTGCCGGAGGTGCCGAGGTGAACCCAGAGCCCTCTGTATGCAAAACTTGTGCTCCGCAAATGATACTCTCCCCCCCACACCTTTGGCTGAGATCTGTGAGCGATTGGGTCGATTTGTTACACTTCTGAGGCAGATACAGATGGCAGGATTCTGTTTGAAAGCGTCTGTTCCAAATTGCACATGCCGTCGCCCTAGCTGAGCAATAGTTCTCATTCGGCTCCCTGCATCCATAAAAAGAACCCAGAATCAATGCCTAGAGACCCCCAGGGAATTGTATTTCAAGACGGGCTGCCAAACCTAGGCAGAAAACACTACAAACTCCCTTCCACGCAAAGTTTCTGAGCAACAGGGTTGCCTCAATTTTGCGCTGATTTCGGACTGATCCTCTTCCCTACTGCATCGCTAGCTAGGGTAGAGACAGGCCCAGTATCATCATGCCCCTGTATAAATCATTGGTGCGACCTCATTTGGAATACTGTGTACAGTTCTGGTCACCACGTCTCAAAAAGGATATTATAGCATTGGGAAAAGTGCAGAGAAGGGCAACTAGAATGATAAAAGGGGTGGAACACCTTCCCTATGAAGAAAGGTTAAAATGCTTGGGGCTCTTCAGCTTGAGAAACGACAGCTGAGGGGTGACAGGATCGAGGTTTATAAGATTATGGATGGGATTGAGCAGGTTGAGAAGTCATTTTCTCCCTTTCTCACAAGACAAGAACTCGTGAGCACTCCATGAAATTGCTGAGCAGTCGGATTAGAACAGATAAAAGGAAATACTTCTTCACCCAAAGAGTGATTAACACATGGAATTCACTGCCACAGGAGGTGGTGGCAGCTGCAAGCATGGACAGTTTCAAGAGGGAATTAGATAAACATATGGAGCAGAAGTCCATCAGTGGCTATTAGCCACAGGGTATAGATGGGAATTCTCAGTCTGGGGCAGGTGATGCGACTCTGTTCTTGGTGCTGGAGGGGGCAGCAGTGGGAGGGCTTCTAGTGTCCTGGCCCCACTGCTGGACCTCCTGATGGCACCTGGTATATTTTGGCCGCTGTGTGACAGAGTGTTGGACTAGATGGGCCATTGGCCTGATTCAACATTGGCTTCCCTTATGTTCTTATGCCCGTAGCTACCATGGGGGCATCTCGGGGCCAGGCCCCCTGACTTACTGGTAAGGCCCCACGACTCCCCATCCAGCCCAGGGCCCCCAAGTGGCAGCAGGTGTGGGGAAGGAGCCGGGTGTCCCTTTAATTCGATTAGCCAGTGCCCCCTAAGAAATTTAAATGCCCCCCTACTTAAAAAATCCTGGCTACGGGCCTGGGTAGAGAGCTGTTCAGGGAGGCCTGGCCAACTTTATCGCCCGAACCTATCGACAGTGAAGGAAAAGCTCCCGAGCCAGGGCTCGTCCGTGGCAGGGCTCTGCCCCCAAATGAGCACAACTGAATTGGCATGCATCCATCCTTGCCGTGCTCCTACCACTCGGTGAAAGATGTTGAGCCAGTCCTGAGCCTCCGAGGCTCGCCGCGTTCCCCCCCTCCAGCGCGGCAACTCGCCGTGGTCGTGGCCGGGCGCCCAGGTTAATGGAAGCAAGCGTCAACACGCGGCCTCGAAGAATTGCATTGATTTTGCAAATAGATACGAGCCGCGCGGGCCGCTCCCGTGCCGCCCGATTGTCTCTCTGATCTTGGCAAGCCCTCGTCTCGGCCACGGACAGCTGAGCGGATGAAATATTCATCAGGATATTTTTGGGGTCAGGAATCAAAAGGCCTGTCTGGACGGAGGAGAAGAGCCTTTGTTCCCCCCGCCTCCCGTCTCCGGACTCGGATAATCCAGCAAATAATGGAAGGGGGGGGGAAACCATCTCTTGCCTTTTGTCCGTCTCCTTCTGAGGCCGAATTAGATGGGTGAAGGAGCCCGACTCAAGCAGATTTCGGGGGAACAAAATCCGCCGGCGAGCTTCAATTATGTGGATTCTCATGTGGGGGAATGATCTCATTATTGAGTTAGCCTATTCGTAATAACATCGACATGGGGGAATTACCAAAAGACCCCTAGGCGGGGGGGGGGGTTGTCTCCATTACCGATCCTCCCTGGAATATAATTCTCAAATTCAATCATTGTTCCTTTTTTGAAACTATTTTTTTTAAAAAAAGAAGGGGGAGACACTCAAAATGTTAACTGAATTAGCCCAGGTGCTTTGGCAGGTGGCAGAGGGCTCAAGCGCGTGCTGGCGGCACCCCGAATCAGAGACCCAAGGGGAAGGGCAACCTGGCATCGGGCAGGCTTCATGCTGCAAAAGGGGGGGGGGACGACACCAAAACATGAACAGACATGAAGTTGCCTTGGTCTGAATCAGACCCTTGGTCCATCAAGGTGAGTATTACCGTACTCAAACTGCTAGCGGCCCTCCGGGGTCTTAGGCCCGAGATCTGTCACATTGCGTCCTACCCGATCCTTTTAACTGGAGATGCTGCCAGGGATTGAACCTGGGACCTTCCGTAAGGCAAGAAGATGCGCTGCCACTGAGTCACAGCCCCTCCCTGGATTACATGGAGTGCAATAATAGGATTGACTAAATGCTGCTACCTTCCCATCGAGCGGTACCTATTGATCCGCTTGCAATTTCTTGCTTTTGAACCGCTAGGTTGGCAGGAGCTGGGGCTAGAGAAGGGAGAGCTCACTCCGTCACGCGCACTCGGGTCTCGAACTGCCAAACTACAGACCTTCCGGTCTGCAGTATTAATAAAACAGCAGTCCTAAGATGCAAAAGCTAAAATCTGTCTGAGAGCCAGTGTGGTGTATGCGTGGTGGTTCTATAAACAAAACATTGAAATAGCTGCCTTCAAGTACGACACCTTTATTGGCATATAAAATAGCTACGGGGGGGGGCACAGGAAGGAAACAAGGTTGGAAGGGGGCCACGGTTGGGAAAAGGCTGAGAAACACTGGGTTAGCGTATCACACTAGCCTCTGGAAGGCCCGGGTTCAAATCCCCAGGAAGTGCAGGGGACGTCTTGATTTCAGTCTGAACCTAAAAAAGGTTAGTCAAATGCAAAAGAGGGCCAGCAATAAAAGCTTAATATATGAAATATATTTAAAAAGATACATGTATTTATTAAACAAAGGTTTTAAAATTATATATAAGGGCCCAATCACACCTCATGTACAAATATCCAGTTATAACACACAAGGGCTGATGGACTTGACCTGATGCGTTTTAGCCTGCACAGGCCTTCTTCAGAGGTCAGAGTGAGGCACATATTGGCTATAAAAATACATTACAATCATACAGATTCAAGATATAAAATCAACTGGGACCAGAAAAAAGTTGTTCCAAAATTAAACCACCAGGCACAGAATAAAAGTACAAATCAGGCCTCCAGCAGTGCAATCACAGGCCCAGTGGTGTTTCTCTGGTATAAATTTCTGGTCCAGAAATTGCCTTCCCGTGATTGTGCAGCCAAAATGTCCTCAATAGAATTGTCCTTAAGCAAAGAGCTCTTTTGGCCCTGTATAAACGCCCCTGTATAAATCGATGATGCGACCTCATTTGGAATACCGTGTACAGTTCTGGTCACCACACCTCAAAAAGGATATTATCACTTCGGAAAAAGTGCAGAAAAGGGCAACTAGAATGATAGAATGATAGTTGGAACACCTTCCCTATGAAGAAAGGTTAAAATGCTTGGGGCTCTTTAGCTTTGAGAAACGACGGCTGAGAGGTGACATGATCGAGGTTTATAAGATTATGAATGGGATTGAGCAGGTTGAGAAAGAAGTCCTTTTCTCCCTTTCTCACAATACAAGAACTCTGTGGGCACTCCATGAAATTGCTGAGCGGTCGGGTTAGAACAGATAAAAGGAAGTCCTTCTTCACCCAAAGAGTGATTAACATATGGAATTCACTGCCACAGGAGGTGGTGGCAGCTACAAGCATGGGCGGCTTCAAGAGGGAATTGGATAAACATATGGAGCAGAGGTCCATCGGTGGCTATTAGCCATAGGGTATAGATAGGGACTCTCGGTCTGGGGCAAGGGATGCTCTGCATTCTTGGTGCTGGGGGGGTCAACGGAGGGCTTCTCGTGTCCTGGCCCCACTGATGGACCTCCTGATGGCCCCTGGTATTTTTGGCCACTGTGTGACACAGAGTGTTGGACTGGATGGGCCATTGGCCTGATCCAGCATTGGCTTCTCTTATGTTCTTATAGATGGAATACACTGTCTGGGGCAAGGGATGCTCAGTATTCTTGGTGCTTGGGGGGGGTCAACAGTGGGGGCTTCCGGTGTCCTGGCCCCACTGCTGGACCTCCTGATGGCCCCTGGTATTTTTGGCCACTGTGTGACACAGAGTGTTGGACTGGAGGGGCCATTGGTCTGATCCCACGTTGGCTTCTCTTATGTTCTTATGTTCTTATTTTTGTCTTTGCCCAGAAACAGTGGTTCCAGAGCAAACTAATTTATGCAGTAGCCAAATCGCTCGCTCACAGCTTCAATGCCAGCAGCTCGCAAAGTAGAATTCTTGCTCACCAGGCTCCGCAGCTTAGAGGGAGCGTTGAGCGTGATGCAGACGGAGCTGCTCTGGATCCAGTTCAGGCCCCCACCAAGCCGTTTGGCCACGTCTCGCTTGATTTTGCATACAGCCGACTCGCCGCCGTCCATTGAGTGATACGGCCCTGTGGCGCTGACGTGGTACAGTAAACCAGGCTGACTTGCCAAAGTCCCTTTGATGCTGTCGTATGTGCAGTTGCATTATTTTTAATTTTGCTCCGTCGCGAGCCGCGGGGGTGGGGGGTTCCACTCCAGACTAAAAGGAATGTGTCCAGTCGGGCAGAGGGGATGCGTGATATGAGTCTGCCATCTAGTGGCAGTTCTTGGCAGCTCCTAGGCCTAAAAGTAGGGAGAGGGGAACGTTACCTGCTCGGGGCCAAAAGGAAAACCCAAAAGCCCAGAACGTCCTAGATGTGCATTTACTGATTTTTTTAAAAAATCTTGTTTGTATCTTGGCTGTTTTCTCTTTGGGGGGGTGGCTCTAGGAGGTACCCATGGGCTTATCCTGTTAATCCTCACAGAAACCCTGTGAAGTAAGCCAAAGTCAATAAGGGGGCTTCCCCGCCGAATGTGGATTCGAGAACTGGCCCAAATTCAACACCCACCCAAACAGATCCCCATTTTCCAATTTGTAGTCATTAACATACGTATGTACATACATACATGTGTGTAGATATAGAGAGCTAGCTAGAGATAGGTAGATAGATAGATAGATAGATAGATAGATAGATAGATAGATAGATAGATAGATGATAGATAGATAGATAGATGATAGATAGATAGATAGATAGATAGATAGATAGATAGATAGATAGATAGATAGATAGATAGACAGACAGACAGACAGACAGACAGACAGACAGGTAGACAGGTAGACAGACAGACAGACAGACAGACAGACAGACAGATAGATAGGTAGGTAGGTAGGTAGGTAGGCAGGCAGACAGACAGACAGACAGACAGACAGACAGACAGACAGACAGATAGATATAAAACAGTGCTCTTCTTGTAACAGGAACTCCTTTGCATATTAGGCGACACACCCCCTAATGTAGCCAATCTCCCAAGTGCTTACAGAGCTCTTCTTACAGGGACTACTGTAAGCTCTTGGGGGATTGGCTACATTAGGGGTGTTGTCACCTAATATGCAAAGGAGTTCCTGCTACAAAAAGAGCCCAGTGTGTATATATGTGCATGTGTGTGTGTATATATATGTATATATGTGCATATATCTGTCCTTATATATATTTGAATTTGAAGTTCCACAACATTCTATGGTCCCCATAATTGATTCGGCACAAGAACTGGCAGTCAGAAGATGCTGGCTGGGGCTGACTGGCTGCTTGGCGGAGTCCCGCCCATGTCAGCCCTGGCCAGTATCTTTGGCTCAGTCTGCTCCGGTCCTCTGACAGGAGAGGACCGTCTGCAGAGAGAGCGCAGGGACAGGCCTTCAAGGCCGAGGCAGGTGAGAGAAGCCCCTTCCGCGTCCCCCCACACCATCCTTTGGGCCTTCTATGGGCCCAGTAGGCCAGAGAAGCCCCTTCGGCCCCCCACACCATCCTCTGGGCCTTCTATGGGCCCAGTAGGCCAGAGAAGCCCCTTCGCCCCCACACACACGATCCTCTGGGCCTTCTATGGGCCCAGTAGGCCAGAGAAGCCCCTTCCACCCCCCCCCACACCATCCTCTGAATGTCTCTTGCCTTGAAATCCCAACAGGGTTGCCGCAAGTCGGGTGAGACTCGAATAACAAAAGGAGGGGTAGGAAATCTTAGGCCGCGATCACACGTGGGAAATGATCTACTTTCAATCCACTTTCAAGCTGGATTTTAAGGTGGCTGATTCCTCATTGGCTTTTCCCTCCATCGTTTTACCAAACCCACGTTGGAACAGAAATCCCTTCTGCATTGCGTGCCGCTTTCGCTCCCTTTGACCATCGGGTTTTATTGTAGCCTCCATGTTCCATGCGGCTTTCACTTTGTTTGACCATCGGATTTTATTGTACCTTCTGCATAGATTTATGGCTATTCTATGGCCGTTCAGGGGTGACTTTGCAGTCGGTACAGCGTCGGGATGCCAGGTCCCCCTGGGCGGGGGTTTGCCTTCTCTAAGGGCTCCCAACCTGCCAGCCCGGATCTGACCACCGGGGAAAACTCCACCTCCAAAGTGCCTGAATCGGACCGACATGCCCGGTGTTTGGTGTAGGAGAGCCAGTTTGGTGTAGTGGTTAAGTAAGGTAAAGGTAAAGATTCCCTTGCTCGAAAACCAGTCGAATCCGACTCTAGGGTTGCGGTGCTCATCTCCGTTTCAAAGCCGAAGAGCCAGCGCTGTCCGAAGACGTTTCCGTGGTCATGTGGCCGGCACGACTAAACACCAAGGCGCACGGAATGCTGTTACCTTCCCACCGAAGTGGTACCTATTTATCTACTTGCAATTTCTTGCTTTTGAACTGCTAGGTTGGCAGGAGCTGGGGCCAGAGATGGGAGCTCACTCCTTCATGCGGCACTCTCGGGTCTCGAACTGCTGAACTACTGACCTTCCACAGCCTGCACTTCAGCGTCTTCACCACTTGAGCCACCGCAGCTCCTAAATTAAGTGGTTAAGTGCGTGGACTCTAATCTGGGAGAACCGGGTTTGATTCCCCACACCTCCACTTGCACCTGCTGGATGACCTTGGGCAAGCCGTAGTTCTGTCAGAGCTGTTCTCTC
>JAPDNY010000005.1:7961600-7964024 GCA_029375565.1 Gekko gecko | reverse complement strand
GCCAAATTGCTCTATTTTAAATATAGCAATTGGTTTATTATTATTATTATTATTGGATTCTCGCCTGTATATACAGAGAATGCTGCTAGTCTGTAATGGTTCCCAGTAAAAGACACAGAGTCCAGGTATAATTAATAAAATATTATTTTACTGAATATAATCCTTATTTATCCATTCACAAACACACAAACAGTATTCAAACATTCACACAGAGAAAATAGAACTAAGAAAGCAGAGGGGATTGATGACTTATGGAGAGGTGATACTACCTGTCAGATGTGCAGAAGTCCATGAAGAAGGATTGTGGCCTAAACCCAGAGGGTTCAGGGGTGGGCTGCCATTTTGGCTCATGGCAGAGACACACACGGTCTGAGGCCATGTGTCTGCTGGGATATACCCACTGTAAGACAATGCAGCCCAATGGGTGGCCCTGGGGGCTGGTCTCAGGTGAGAACAAAAGATTTCCTGGACCAATGATGAGTCCCAGGGGTGTGTGATGTCAGTAGAGGCAGACCTTAGATATGACCAATCCGGTTCCAGAGAGGCAGGGTCTGGATTAAACAATTAGAAGCCAGGTGTTGGGTGGCTAGCTGAATGGATTATAGGACTTGCTGGCCAGGTAAACAAAAGGTGGGAGACTTCCCTGATTGTCCCTAATTAGCATCAGGAAGGGTCGTTAACAATTTGAATGCTTGATTGGGTAATCCCTTCATGCACTGGCAGAGGAAAAGTCCTTTGTCTGCTGTATGGCCCTTAATCCGTGTAGGTGACATGCAGCAGGTATGTAATGGAGTCCCTCAGAGTAAAAAGACAGCTTTATCCTTTCTCTATGGGCTTCTACCTTGGCATCCATTTTACAGTCTAGACAGACCATGTGGCAACAGCAAACAGTCCATAGCAAAGCCCCATAATGGCGTCAGGGCTAACAGTATTTATGAATTTCCTGCATTGTGCAGGGGGTTGGACTAGATGACCCTTGAGGTCCCTTCCAACTCTATGATTCTATGGTTCTCTGGCCAAAGCACCCAAGCAACTGTCCAAGGGTGGCATAGTGAGGTGGGCACTACCATGCTACAGGGGCTCATCTTGTTCCCCGACATCTGTGGCAGGGGAGGTGATGGATGCCCCCTTGCCTGATGCAACAAAATGCCTTGGTCCAGCTCTGGGGCTCTGAATCTGAAGACCGGCGGCTAGATAAGCTCCCTTTGTCCGATGCCAGGGGAACATATATGTGAGAAAGGGGGAGCTGCGAGCCATTCACGTGCACCCTCCCCCTTCCAGTTCTACTCACTCAAATGTGACCTACGGTCAGTGTTCCCTCTAAGCTGAGTTAGTGTGAGCCAGCTCACAGTTTTTTAGCCTCTGGCTCACACACATTTTTGTCTTAACTCAGGAAGGATGGGTCCAGAAGAAGCTAATTTATGCAGCAGCCAAATCGCTCGCTCACAACTTTAATGCCACTTGCTCACAAAGTAGAATTTTTGCTCACAAGACCTCACAACTTAGAAGGAACATAAGAACATAAGAGAAGGCAGTGTTGGATCAGGCCAATGGCCCATCTAGTCCAACACTCTGTCACACAGCGGCCAAAATATACCAGGTGCCATCAGGAGGTCCAGCAGTGGGGCCAGGACACTAGAAGCCCTCCCATGCTGCCCCCTCCAGCACCAAGAATAGAGTGCATCACCTGCTCCAGACTGAGAGTTCCCATCTATACCCTGTGGCTAATAGCCACTGATGGACTTCTGCTCCAGATGTTTATCTAATTCCCTCTTGAAACTGTCCACGCTTGTAGCTGCCACCACCTCCTGTGGCAGTGAATTCCATGCGTTAATCACTCTTTGGGTGAAGAAGGACTTCCTTTTATCTGTTCCATAGGAGGTTTGCCTACAGTCCTAGAGCAGGTTGGGGGGACACGGAAGAGCTAACAGTTGAATGTGAGGAGGGCGTCTGACTTCCTTCGTCCAGATGAGGCTGGTAGCCGCCAGCCTTCTGCAAGCAGGTCTTGGCATGGATGATAAGGGGCACCATATCAAATTCCGAGGGCTAGAGTCCTGACCTGGACTTCCCAGGCTAGCCCGATCCCATCAGATCTCAGAAGCTAAGCACGGTCCGCCCCGGCTAGTACTCGGATGGGAGACCACCAAGGAAGTCTAGGGTTGCCACGCAGAGGCAGGCAATGGCAAACCATTCCTGTTTGGTGTTTAAGAGCAGCAGACTCTAATCTTGGGGAACCGTGTTCAATTCCCCACTCCTCCTCATGCAGCCAGCTGGGTGACCCTGGGTCAGTCACAAGTTCTATCAGAGCTGTTCTCTCAAGGGCAGTTTCTGTCAAGAGCTCTCTCAGCCCCACCGACCTCACAGGGTGTCTGTTGTGGGGAGGGGGAGGGAAAGGAGATTGTAAGCCTCTCTGAGACTCCTTCG
>JAPDNY010000005.1:7946600-7956600 GCA_029375565.1 Gekko gecko | reverse complement strand
ATCTCTGGTTTAATAAGGATCATGTAGTAGGTGATGTGAAAGACTTCTGTCTGAGACCTTGGAGAGCCACCGTCAGTCTAGAGAGACAAGTTTGGTTGCGCACTCATAAGAACATAAGAGAAGCCAATGTTGGATCAGGCCAGTGGCCCATCCAGTCCAACGCTCCATGTCACACAGGGACCAAATATACCAGGTGCCATCAGGGGGTCCACCAGTGGGGCCAGGACACTAGAAGCCCTCCCACTGTTGCCTCCCCCCAAGCATCAAGAATACAGTGCGTCACTTGCTCCAGAGTTCCTATCTATACCTTGCGGCTAATAGCCACTGCTAGACCTCTGCTCCAGATGTTTATCTAATTCCCTCTTGAAGCTGTCTGTGCTTGTAGCTGCCACCACCTCCTGTGGCAGTGAATCCCATGTGTTAATCACTCTTTGGTGAAGAAGTGTACTTCCTTTTATCCGTTCTAACCCGACTGCTCAGCAGTTTCATTGAATGCCCAGGAGTTCTTGTACTGTGAGAAAGGGAGAAAAGTACCTCTTTCTCGACCTGCTCAATCCCATTCATAATCTTATAAACCTCGATTATGTCACCCCTCAGCCGTCGTTTCTCCAAGCTAAAGAGCCCCAAGCGTTTTAACCTTTCTTCATAGGGAAAGTGTCCCAACCCTTTTATCATTCTAGTTGCCCTTTTCTGCACTTTTCCCAATGCTATAATATCCTTTTTGAGGTGTGGTGACCAGAACTGTAAACGGTACTCCAAATGAGGTCGCAGCATCGATTTATACGGGGGCTCGATGGTACTGGCTGATTTGCTTTCACTCCCCTCCCTAATAATCCCCAGCATAGCATTGGCCTTTTTTCTTGCAGTCGCACACCGTCTCGACATTTTCAGTGAGTTATCTATTACGACTCCAAGATTTCTCTCTTGGCCAGTCTCTGTTACAAGCCTCAGGTCAACGAAGACACGTGGTGACCGTGGAGGTATTTTATCCAGCCCTCTAGCTTTGGGGTACCGCTCCGCCGCCTGACACTAGGCCATCTTTTTTTCTCCCCCTCCCGTGTTTGTCTTTCCCAGCAGGCAGCTAAAATTGTACGAGATTTTGTGCTGACTCTCAGAGTTGCTTGTGCTTCCAAAGCGCTGACTCCCGACTTCCTCTTCGTCGGGGTGGCATTTCATTTCCCCCTCTGCCATCATTTACAGAGAGGGAAGCCGCTTAATATTCTTTACAAACTGGCATCCCGGTCAGATAATTTTTGTACTCTGTGCAGTAAAAATGCAAATCCGTCGGACCGATGCGCAGCGGCGGGCATTCATAAGTGATGTTTAAGTCGGCCGGATTAGCAGTTTTGCTGATATATGAACAAGATCCCTCTCTTTCTCCCGCTCTCTCGTCCTCGTCTCCCCACCCCCACCCCCAAATAATTTGCACACGCAAAATCAATTTGAATACAACACACTAAATTGAATTTAGGGTGTGTGTTTTTTTGTATAGGAAATCTCACTTATCGGCCCGAACCATTAAATTTACTGTTTAATATGTGCTTTCCAGCTCATTTGGTTAGAATTTCATTGCCCTTTATCTGTATAAATTTAATTAGGCCTGATATCATCAGTATATTATAGAACTAATTAAAGATTTAGATAAGTGTGGAGGGTGGTTCTTTAATGCCTTATAAAGTTCCGCTGGGAGGATGAGGAAATTCTCTTCCCGGCTCCGTCACGACGGTGCGTGGCGGGCGAGGGGACCTCCGTCTATGACGCGGTTGGAGAAATGATACCTGCTCAGTTTGAATGGGTTTATCCTTCCTCCATTAATTAACCTGTGATGCCGCATAGCTAGATGTGTGCGATCTTTACATAAATTATTTGTCAATTAGACTGGGTGCGCAGGCGCAGCGTGGGAGTGGGCTTGCTTAGTGACGTGACAGTCTGCTGACTCAGAGGATCCCCCTGGAGAGGTCACATGGTGTCTGTTGTGGCTGGCTTCCCCAGGCCAGGCATTATCAGGTGCAGTGCCAAGCATTATGGGAATGGGGAAAGCCAGTCAGGAAGCCTCTACAATGGTGACAACATGCACTTGGCAACCCCCTCCCCCAAGTTTGACAGGGTGAGCCGCGGGAAACACAGTCAGATAACCTCTACAACAGGAGCAGCGTGAACTTGGCAAACCCGCCATTGAATCTGACAAGGTGAGGGGCAGGAAAGCCAGTCAGGGAGCCTCTACAACAGGGACAGCATGAAGTTGGCAAATCCACCATCGAGTCTGACAAGGTGAGGGGCGGGAAAGCCAGTCAGGAAGCCTCTACAACAGGGACAGCATGAAGATGTCAAATCCACCATCGAGTCTGACAAGGTGAGGGGCGGGAAAGCCAGTCAGGAAGCCTCTACAACAGAGACAGCATGAAGTTGGCAAATCCACCATCGAGTCTGACAAGGTGAGGGGCGGGAAAGCCAGTCAGGAAGCCTCTACAACAGGGACAGCATGAAGATGTCAAATCCACCATCGAGTCTGACAAGGTGAGGGGCGGGAAAGCCAGTCAGGAAGCCTCTACAACAGGGACAGCATGAAGATGTCAAATCCACCATCGAGTCTGACAAGGTGAGGGGCGGGAAAGCCAGTCAGGAAGCCTCTACAACAGGGACAGCATGAAGTTGGCAAATCCACCATCAAGTCTGACAAGGTGAGCGGTGGGAAAGCCAGTCAGGAAGCCTCTACAACAAGGACATCATGAACTTGGCAAATCCACCATTGAGTCTGACAAGGTGAATGGCGGGAAAGCCAGTCAGGAAGCCCCTACAACAGGGACATCATGAACTTGGGAAATCTACCATTGAGTCTGACAGGGTGAGGAGTGGGAAAGCCAGTCAGGAATCCTCTACAACAGGGACATCATGAACTTGGCAAATCCGCCATCGAGTTTGACAAGGTGAGGGACAGGAAAACCAGTCTGGAAGCATCTACAACAGGGACATCATTAAATTGGCAAATCCAACATTGATTATGACAAGGTGAGGGGTGGGAAAGCCAGTCAGGAAGCCTCTGCAACAGGGACATCATGAACTTGGCAAATCCACCATCAAGTCTGACAGGATGAGGAGTGGGAAAGCCAGTCAGGAAGCCTCTGCTTCTCTCCTCTATTTTATCCTCACAACAATCCTCTGAGGTAGGTTTGGCTGAGAGTGTTTGATTGGCCAAAGGTCACCTGGTAAACATCCATGGTAGCATGGGGATTCGAACCTGGGTACCTCAGATCTTAACCAATTTATCACCCTGGCTCACAATGACCGGTTGGGACTTTGTCATAGCACCTGCGACTACTTTTGCCCAGTCTGAGAATCAATCACCTCAGTTGTTGTACAAGAAGCATAATATTCCCCTGTGGCCATGGCTGGGCTATTCGACTAATAGGCTTGTACAACGCAGGGAATTGCTTGTTGTTCATCCCATCTTTGTGCCCAAACAGTCAGGCGGATCCTAAACAAGCGCCACTGGACAGATTATCTTGCCAGCTTTTTGCAGCAGCATCTATTCCACGTGGGTCACAAGATGAAGGTTTGTGGGCAGACACCAAAGAGCCACAGAGACAATAAGTAGTAAGTCTCAACTAAAAAAAAAAAGACCTCAGATTTGATCCCCCTCCCTTTTACTCTGTGCCCTTTAAAAATACAGAAGCAGCAGTGTTCAGGAGACTGATGGGGCAGGCAGCAGCGGTACTGGGAGTTTGCACAAGAAAACAGCCAAGTACAACCAGCTGGGTTTTTAACGGGTGACATCAAACCCAAGACCTTGTCCGTGAAAAAGCATGCATGTTGCAGCTGAGCTGTGGATCCCCACCCCCACCCCGTGGCCTTTGAAATGCACTGTCAGTGCCTTAAACCAGACCTGTGCCTTTTTAAGTCTGGCACAATTTGGGGGAAGTCGGATTCTGAAGTGAAACCTCAGCAGAAAGAAGCGATCCTTTTCTGAACCCCCTGCCTCGGAGGAAAGGAAATGGTTTCTAGGTTGTTTTGGGGGGTGGTTTTGCTTTTTCCAAATCATCTTAGTGCAAAAGCAACTCTGATGAAACAGCCTCCCTCGAGAGCCGTCAATACCCCTCTCTATTTAAATGCTAATTCTAACCTCTAGCCCGGGATCAGCCTGCATAAACAAAACGAGAAACATTTCAAAAGGTGGTCAGAGGGAATTCCTGATTGAATCCTCCTCTGGCTAGACTTTGATTTTTTTTTTTTCTTTTTTTTTTTTTGGGGGGGGGCGAGCTGTGCATTTAATGTCTCCATGCTTTGGGACCGTGTTTTAGTGTTCTCGGTGCATGGCTAACTCGGTGCTGTGCCACTTGTGTTTCTGGAGTTGTGGGTTACGCGGAGGCCCCCCGACTCATGTGGGAAGCAGGGAAGCCTCTTTGCCATTTTGTGCTATTGCAGATGTAGAGACAGGGATCTCACCCGCCTGATTGTCTTCTATGCCCTGCTGTTGGCCCTCCAGAGGAACCAGTTGGCCACTTTGTGAGACGGGATGCTGGACTAGATGGACCACTGGTCTGATCCAGCAGGGCACTTCCAGTGTTCTTATGAAGGCCACGGCCTCCGTGCCCTGTTGTTGGCTGTCCAGAGGAACTGGCTGGCCACTGCGTGAGACAGGAGGCTGGACTATATGGACCGCTGGTCTGATCCATCAGGGCTCTTCTGATGTTCTCATGAAGGTCTCGGCCTCTTTGCCCTGTTGATGACCCTCCAGAGGAACTGGCTGACCGCTGTGTGAGACGGGATGCTGGACTATATGGACCACTGGTCTGATCCAGCAGGGCTCTTCTGATGTTCTCATGAAAGTCTCAGCCTCCATGCCCTGTTGTTGGCCCTTCAGAGGAACTGGCTGACCACTGTGTGAGACGGGATGCTGGACTATATGGACCACTGGTCTGATCCAGCAGGGCTCTTCTGATGTTCTCATGAAAGTCTCAGCCTCCATGCCCTGTTGTTGGCCCTTCAGAGGAACTGGCTGACCACTGTGTGAGACGGGATGCTGGACTAGATGGACCACTGGTCTGATCCAGCAGGGCTCTTCTGATGTTCTCATGAAGGTCTCGGCCTCTTTGCCCTGTTGTTGGCCCTTCAGAGGAACTGGCTGGCCACTGTGTGAGACGGGATGCTGGACTATATGGACCACTGGTCTGATCCAGCAGGGCTCTTCTGATGTTCTCATGAAAGTCTCAGCCTCCATGCCCTGTTGTTGGCCCTTCAGAGGAACTGGCTGACCACTGTGTGAGACGGGATGCTGGACTATATGGACCACTGGTCTGATCCAGCAGGGCTCTTCTGATGTTCTCATGAAGGTCTCGGCCTCTTTGCCCTGTTGTTGGCCCTTCAGAGGAACTGGCTGGCCACTGTGTGAGACGGGATGCTGGACTATATGGACCACTGGTCTGATCCAGCAGGGCTCTTCTGATGTTCGCATGAAGGTCTCGGCCTCTTTGCCCTGTTGATGACCCTCCAGAGGAACTGGCTGACCGCTGTGTGAGACGGGATGCTGGACTATATGGACCACTGGTCTGATCCAGCAGGGCTCTTCTGATGTTCTCATGAAAGTCTCAGCCTCCATGCCCTGTTGTTGGCCCTTCAGAGGAACTGGCTGACCACTGTGTGAGACGGGATGCTGGACTATATGGACCACTGGTCTGATCCAGCAGGGCTCTTCTGATGTTCTCATGAAAGTCTCAGCCTCCATGCCCTGTTGTTGGCCCTTCAGAGGAACTGGCTGACCACTGTGTGAGACGGGATGCTGGACTATATGGACCACTGGTCTGATCCAGCAGGGCTCTTCTGATGTTCTCATGAAGGTCTCGGCCTCTTTGCCCTGTTGTTGGCCCTTCAGAGGAACTGGCTGACCGCTGTGTGAGACGGGATGCTGGACTATATGGACCACTGGTCTGATCCAGCAGGGCTCTTCTGATGTTCTCATGAAAGTCTCAGCCTCCATGCCCTGTTGTTGGCCCTTCAGAGGAACTGGCTGACCACTGTGTGAGACGGGATGCTGGACTATATGGACCACTGGTCTGATCCAGCAGGGCTCTTCTGATGTTCTCATGAAGGTCTCGGCCTCTTTGCCCTGTTGATGACCCTCCAGAGGAACTGGCTGACCGCTGTGTGAGACGGGATGCTGGACTATATGGACCACTGGTCTGATCCAGCAGGGCTCTTCTGATGTTCTCATGAAAGTCTCAGCCTCCATGCCCTGTTGTTGGCCCTTCAGAGGAACTGGCTGACCACTGTGTGAGACGGGATGCTGGACTATATGGACCACTGGTCTGATCCAGCAGGGCTCTTCTGATGTTCTCATGAAAGTCTCAGCCTCCATGCCCTGTTGTTGGCCCTTCAGAGGAACTGGCTGACCACTGTGTGAGACGGGATGCTGGACTATATGGACCGCTGGTCTGATCCAGCAGGGCTCTTCTGATGTTCTCATGAAGGTCTCGGCCTCTTTGCCCTGTTGTTGGCCCTTCAGAGGAACTGGCTGACCGCTGTGTGAGACGGGATGCTGGACTATATGGACCACTGGTCTGATCCAGCAGGGCTCTTCTGATGTTCTCATGAAAGTCTCAGCCTCCATGCCCTGTTGTTGGCCCTTCAGAGGAACTGGCTGACCACTGTGTGAGACGGGATGCTGGACTATATGGACCACTGGTCTGATCCAGCAGGGCTCTTCTGATGTTCTCATGAAGGTCTCGGCCTCTTTGCCCTGTTGTTGGCCCTTCAGAGGAACTGGCTGACCGCTGTGTGAGACGGGATGCTGGACTATATGGACCACTGGTCTGATCCAGCAGGGCTTTTCTGATGTTCTCATGAAAGTCTCAGACTCCATGCCCTGTTGTTGGCCCTCCAGAGGAACTGGCTGGCGACTGTGTGAGACGGGATGCTGGATGAGATGGACCACTGGTCTGATCCAGCAGGGCTCTTCTGGTGTTTTTATGAAGGCCTCGGCCTCTCTGCCCTGTTGTTGGCCCTCCAGAGGAACTGGTCTGCCACTGTGTGAGACGGGATGCTAGACTAGATGGACCCCTGGTCTGACCCAGCAGGGCTCTTCTGGTGTTCTTATGAAGGCCTCGGCCTCCATGCCCTGTTGTTGGCCCTCCAGAGGAACTGGCTGGCCTCTGTAGGAGGACCCAGCTTCAAGTCCCTACTGAACCGCAAACCTCACTGGGTCACTGTAAGCCAGTCACATCCACTTAGCCTAACTGACCTCACATAGGTGTTACGAAGGCAAAGAGCTGTTTGTGCCATCCCAAACTCCCCTTCCTTGGCTTTCCTGAGCACGCCGCTACTGCGCCCTGCTCAGGAAAGCCGGCGCTCCACCACCCCCTGGTCTCCAGGCCCCACTGGGAGGTTGGCATCCCCGTGGGGTGGGCGCCCCAGGCTGTCTTGCCTAGGGCGCCCAGACACCTGGGGCCGGCCCTGCAGCCAGCGAAGCCTCTCCGTCTTCCTCATGCATGCCCTGAGATTTTGTCTATCCGGAGTGGCTCTTTTAATTTCCATTACAATGGCTATTAGCCACAAGGTATAGATAGGGACTCTGGGGCAAGGGATGCTCTGTATTCTTGGGGCTTGGGTCAGGTCAACAGTGGGAGGGCTTCTGGCGTCCTGGCCCCGCTGGTGGACCTCCTGATGGCCCCTGGTTTTTTTGGCCACTGTGTGACACGGAGTGTTGGACTGGAGGGGCCATTGGCCTGATCCAACATTGGCTTTTCTTACGTTCTTATGCAGGACAATATGTAGGCACCTGGGGCTCTGACGAATGCTCCAGAGAGAGTTCCGGGCTACAACTTCTTTTGGATTGAATCGTTTAGACGTAGGAAATAGTTCTTCACCCAAAGAGTGATTAACATATGGAATTCACTGCCGCAGGAGGTGGTGGCAGCTACAAGCATGGACAGTTTCTTTTTTTTGAAATAAAATTTTTATTGGGATATATTCAACATTTCCAATCACGTTACCAATACAGTTTCAAAAAAGAAGATCCCCGTCCCAATCCCCCCACCCCCCTAATAGGCTTCCAACACTGCTAATAACAAACAAAAAAATTATAAGGCAATCAAGCTTAGACTTAAATACATCGACAAACCAGGTAACACATTTAAATTGTATATAACCTCTACAATTTCAGCATATTATATATAACAGTACATACAGTTCAAAATTCATCACATCTCGTTCAATATCCATACGTATCCAAATTATATATTTTCCCCTTCATTCTATATTCAGTTTCTAGATACAGTTTCAATCCTTCCCAGTCTTTTAGGTACTGTTCTGCCATTTGTCCATTTAATTTCTTTGTCATTTTGTCCATTTCCGCTAAAAATAACAGTTTTCTCAACCAGTCATGTATATCTGGCACCTTCTCCATTTTCCACTGCTGAGCAAAGGCCATTCTCGCCGACGTAATCATGTACCATAACAGTGTCCTTTTTTCTTGTGGAATTTGTTCCATTGTCAAACCGAGGAGAAGAAGTTCTGGCTTTCTTTCAATTGGGATTTTCAATATTTTCTGCATCACACAATGTATATTAGACCAGTATGCTTTCGCTTTATCACATGACCACCACATATGGTAAAAAGAACCCTCTACTTTTTTACACTTCCAACATTTATTACTCAAGTTCTTATCCATACTAATATTGGCAATCTTTTTTGGTGTCATGTACCATCTATACATCATCTTATAACAATTTTCTTTTACATTGATACAAGTAGACATTTTAAAAGATCTTTTCCACAAAAATTCCCATGATTCCATAGAAATTTCTTTGTTCATATTTATGGCCCACTTTATCATTTGTTCTTTAACGGTTTCATCCAAAGTATATACAGTCAACAAAGTTTTATACATTTTTGATATCATTTTCCGTTCTTTTTTCAACCATATATTCTCAAAATCGTCATTCATAGCTCTAAAACCAAACTCTTTACAGTCTTTTTTATAGATGTCCCTTATTTGACAATATTGTAGCCAACCATACTCAAATTCTAATTCATTATTTGGTTTTAAAACATATTTTTTCCCTTCTTTTTGCAACAATTCCTGATACTTCAACCAGTCATTACCTTTATATTCTGAAAACAGATGTATAACTGCAGCTGGAACAATCCACAGAGGCCTTTCATCCGAAATTGTATCCTTATACCTGGTCCATGCATCAAACAATGTCCTCCTTACATAATGATGCTTAAACATAGAGTCAACTTTGTTTTTCCCATACCAAAGAGAGGCATGCCAGCCAAATCTGCAATCGTGCCCCTCAAGAGCTAAAAGTTTTCTATTTTCCAAATTTACCCATTCAGATAACCAAGACATACATACTGCTTCATGATACAAACGCAAATTCGGGACTTGGAAGCCACCTCTGTCTTTAGTATCATACATTATCTTCATTTTAATTCTTGGCTTCTTCCCTGCCCAGATAAACTTAAAGATTTCTCTTTGCCATTTTACCAACACTTTCCCATCTTTCACAATTGGTATTGTCTGAAACAGAAACATTAACCTGGGCAGTACATTCATTTTAATAACGGCAATTTTTCCAAGAAGAGATAACCTTAGTTTTTCCCATTTTTCTAAATCACTCTTTATCGAACCCCACAGTTTTTCATAATTATTCTTAAACAAATCTATGTTTTTCATTGTAATTTCAACTCCCAAATACTTAACCCTTTTAACCACTTCACATTCTGTCACATTTTGTAACGTTTGTTGCTTTGTACCAGTCATATTTTTACACAATATCTTAGATTTATTTTTGTTGACATAAAACCAAGCATGGACAGTTTCAAGAGGGAATTGGATAAACATATGGAGCAGAAGTCCATCAGTGGCTATTAGCCACAGGGTATAGATGGGAACTCTCAGTCTGGGGCAGGTGATGCACTCTATTCTTGGGGCGGGGGGGCAGCAGTGGGAGGGCTTCTGGTGTCCTGGCCCCACTGCTGGACCTCCTGATAGCACGTGGTA